>JALJCO010006232.1:225000-237866 GCA_023101725.1 Atherinomorus stipes
CTGCATCCTCCTCTTCCTCCTACCTGTGCTGCATCCTCTCTCTTCCTCCTACCTGTGCTGCATCCTCCTCTTCGCTCCTACCTGTGCTGCATCTCCTCCTCTTCCTCCTCCTACCTGTGCTGCATCCTCCTCTCCTCCTCCTACCTGTGCTGCATCCTCCTCTTCTCTCCTACCTGTGCTGCATCCTCCTCTTCCTCCTACCTGTGCTGCATCCTCCTCTTCCTCCTACTTGTACTCTCCCCTCCTCTTCTCCTACCTGTGCTGCATCCTCCTCTTCCTCCTCCTACCTGTGCTGCATCCTCTCTCTTCCTCCTCCTACCTGTGCTGTGCTTCCTCCTCTTCCTCCTACCTGGGGTGCTGCATCCTCCTCTTCCTCCTCCTACCTGTGCTGCTTCCTCCTCTTCCTCCTACCTGTCCTGCATCCTCCTCTTCCTCCTCCTACCTGTGCTGCTTCCTCCTCTTCCTCCTACCTGTGCTGCATCCTCCTCTTCCTCCTCCTACCTGTGCTGCATCCTCCTCTTCCTCCTACCTGTGCTGCATCCTCCTCTTCCTCCTACCTGTGCTGCATCCTCCTCTTCCTCTTTCCTCCTACCTGTGCTGCATCCTCCTCTTCCTCCTACCTGTGCTGCATCCTCCTCTTTCCTCCTACCTGTGCTGCATCCTCCTCTTCCTCCTCCTACCTGTGCTGCTTCCTCCTCTTCCTCCTCCTACCTGTGCTGCTCCTCCTCTTCCTCTTACCTGTGCTGCATCCTCCTCTTCCTCCTCCTACCTGTGCTGCATCCTCCTCTTCCTCCTACCTGTGCTGCATCCTCCTCTTCCTCCTCCTACCTGTGCTGCTCCTCCTCCTCTTCCTCCTACCTGTGCTGCATCCTCCTCTTCCTCCTCCTACCTGTGCTGCATCCTCCTCTTCCTCCTACCTGTGCTGCATCCTCCTCTTCCTCCTCCTACCTGTGCTGCATCCTCCTCTTCCTCCTACCTGTGCTGCATCCTCCTCTTCCTCCTCCTACCTGTGCTGCATCCTCCTCTTCCTCCTACCTGTGCTGCATCCTCCTCTTCCTCCTCCTACCTGTGCTGCATCCTCCTCTTCCTCCTACCTGTGCTGCATCCTCCTCTTCCTCCTACCTGTGCTGCATCCTCCTCTTCCTCCTACCTGTGCTGCATCCTCCTCTTCCTCCTACCTGTGCTGCATCCTCCTTCCTCCTCCTACCTGTGCTGCATCCTCCTCTTCCTCCTCCTACCTGTGCTGCATCCTCCTCTTCCTCCTACCTGTGCTGCATCCTCCTCTTCCTCCTCCTACCTGTGCTGCTTCCTCCTCTTCCTCCTACCTGTGCTGCATCCTCCTCTTCCTCCTCCTACCTGTGCTGCATCCTCCTCTTCCTCCTACCTGTGCTGCATCCTCCTCTTCCTCCTACCTGTGCTGCATCCTCCTCTTCCTCCTACCTGTGCTGCATCCTCCTCTTCCTTCCTCTTACCTGTGCTGCATCCTCCTCTTCCTCCTACCTGTGCTGCATCCTCCTCTTCCTCCTCCTACCTGTGCTGCATCCTCCTCTTCCTCCTACCTGTGCTGCATCCTCCTCTTCCTCCTCTTACCTGTGCTGCATCCTCCTCTTCCTCCTCCTATCTGTGCTGCATCCTCCTCTTCCTCCTACCTGTGCTGCATCCTCCTTCTTCCTCATACCTGTGCTGCATCCTCCTCCTTCCTCCTACCTGTGCTGCATCCTCCTCTTCCTCCTACCTGTGCTGCATCCTCCTCTTCCTCCTACCTGTGCTGCATCCTCCTCTTCCTCATACCTGTGCTGCATCCTCCTCTTCCTCCTCCTACCTGTGCTGCATCCTCCTCTTCCTCATACCTGTGCTGCATCCTCCTCTTCCTCCTACCTGTGCTGCATCCTCCTCTCTCTCCTCATACCTGTGCTGCATCCTCCTCTTCCTCCTCCTACCTGTGCTGCATCCTCCTCTTCCTCCTACCTGTGCTGCATCCTCCTCTTCCTCCTACCTGTGCTGCATCCTCCTCTTCCTCCTCCTACCTGTGCTGCATCCTCCTCTTCCTCATACCTGTGCTGCATCCTCCTCTTCCTCCCCTACCTGTGCTGCATCCTCCTCTTCCTCATACCTGTGCTGCATCCTCCTCTTCCTCCTCCTACCTGTGCTGCATCCTCCTCTTCCTCCTACCTGTGCTGCATCCTCCTCTTCCTCCTACCTGTGCTGCATCCTCCTCTTCCTCCTCCTACCTGTGCTGCATCCTCCTCTTCCTCCTACCTGTGCTGCATCCTCCTCTTCCTCCTCCTACCTGTGCTGCATCCTCCTCTTCCTCCTACCTGTGCTGCATCCTCCTCTTCCTCCTCCTACCTGTGCTGCATCCTCCTCTTCCTCCTACCTGTGCTGCATCCTCCTCTTCCTCCTCCTACCTGTGCTGCATCCTCCTCTTTCCTCCTACCTGTGCTGCATCCTCCTCTTCCTCCTCCTACCTGTGCTGCATCCTCCTCTCTTCCTCCTACCTGTGCTGCATCCTCCTCTTCCTCCTCCTACCTGTGCTGCATCCTCCTCTTCCTCCTCCTACCTGTGCTGCATCCTCCTCTTCCTCCTCCTACCTGTGCTGCATCCTCCTCTTCCTCCTACCTGTGCTGCATCCTCCTCTCTCCTCCTACCTGTGCTGCACTCCTCCTCTTCCTCCTACCTGTGCTGCATCTCCTCCTCTTCCTCCTACCTGTGCTGCATCCTCCTCTTCCTCCTCCTACCTGTGCTGCATCCTCCTCTTCCTCCTCCTACCTGTGCTGCATCCTCCTCTTCCTCCTACCTGTGCTGCATCCTCCTCTTCCTCCTACCTGTGCTGCATCCTCCTCTTCCTCCTACCTGTGCTGCATCCTCCTCTCTCCTCCTACCTGTGCTGCATCCTCCTCTTCCTCCTCCTACCTGTGCTGCATCCTCCTCTTCCTCATACCTGTGCTGCATCCTCCTCTTCCTCCTACCTGTGCTGCATCCTCCTCTTCCTCCTACCTGTGCTGCATCCTCCTCTTCCTCCTCCTACCTGTGCTGCATCCTCCTCTTCCTCCTCCTACCTGTGCTGCCTCCTCCTCTTCCTCCTCCTACCTGTGCTGCATCCTCCTCTTCCTCCTCCTACCTGTGCTGCATCCTCCTCCTCCTCCTACCTGTGCTGCATCCTCCTCTTCCTCCTACCTGTGCTGCATCCTCCTCTTCCTCCTCCTACCTGTGCTGCATCCTCCTCTTCCTCCTACCTGTGCTGCATCCTCCTCTTCCTCCTCCTACCTGTGCTGCATCCTCCTCTTCCTCCTCCTACCTGTGCTGCATCCTCCTCTTCCTCCTCCTACCTGTGCTGCATCCTCCTCTTCCTCATACCTGTGCTGCATCCTCCTCTTCCTCCTACCTGTGCTGCATCCTCCTCTTCCTCCTCCTACCTGTGCTGCATCCTCCTCTTCCTCCTCCTACCTGTGCTGCATCCTCCTCTTCCTCCTCCTACCTGTGCTGCATCCTCCTCTTCCTCCTCCTACCTGTGCTGCATCCTCCTCTTCCTCCTACCTGTGCTGCATCCTCCTCTTCCTCCTCCTGCCTGTGCTGCATCCTCCTCTTCCTCCTCCTACCTGTGCTGCATCCTCCTCTTCCTCCTACCTGTGCTGCATCCTCCTCTTCCTCCTCCTACCTGTGCTGCTTCCTCCTCTTCCTCCTACCTGTGCTGCATCCTCCTCTTCCTCCTCCTACCTGTGCTGCATCCTCCTCTTCCTCCTCCTACCTGTGCTGCATCCTCCTCTTCCTCCTCCTACCTGTGCTGCATCCTCCTCTTCCTCCTCCTACCTGTGCTGCATCCTCCTCTTCCTCCTCCTACCTGTGCTGCATCCTCCTCTTCCTCCTCCTACCTGTGCTGCATCCTCCTCTTCCTCCTACCTGTGCTGCATCCTCCCTCCTCCTCCTACCTGTGCTGCTTCCTCCTCTTCCTCCTACCTGTGCTGCATCCTCCTCTTCCTCCTCCTACCTGTGCTGCATCCTCCTCTTCCTCCTCCTACCTGTGCTGCTTCCTCCTCTTCCTCCTACCTGTGCTGCATCCTCCTCTTCCTCCTCCTACCTGTGCTGCATCCTCCTCTTCCTCCTCCTACCTGTGCTGCATCCTCCTCTTCCTCCTCCTACCTGTGCTGCTTCCTCCTCTTCCTCCTACCTGTGCTGCATCCTCCTCTTCCTCCTCCTACCTGTGCTGCTTCCTCCTCTTCCTCCTACCTGTGCTGCATCCTCCTCTTCCTCCTCCTACCTGTGCTGCATCCTCCTCTTCCTCCTCCTACCTGTGCTGCATCCTCCTCTTCCTCCTCCTACCTGTGCTGCATCCTCCTCTTCCTCCTCCTACCTGTGCTGCATCCTCCTCTTCCTCCTACCTGTGCTGCATCCTCCTCTTCCTCCTCCTACCTGTGCTGCATCCTCCTCTTCCTCCTCCTACCTGTGCTGCATCCTCCTCTTCCTCCTACCTGTGCTGCATCCTCCTCTTCCTCCTCCTACCTGTGCTGCATCCTCCTCCTCCTCCTCCTACCTGTGCTGCATCCTCCTCTTCCTCCTCCTACCTGTGCTGCATCCTCCTCTTCCTCCTCCTACCTGTGCTGCATCCTCCTCTTCCTCCTCCTACCTGTGCTGCATCCTCCTCTTCCTCCTACCTGTGCTGCATCCTCCTCTTCCTCCTACCTGTGCTGCATCCTCCTCTTCCTCCTCCTACCTGTGCTGCATCCTCCTCCTCTTCCTCCTACCTGTGCTGCATCCTCCTCTTCCTCCTCCTACCTGTGCTGCATCCTCCTCTTCCTCCTCCTACCTGTGCTGCATCCTCCTCTTCCTCCTACCTGTGCTGCATCCTCCTCTTCCTCCTCCTACCTGTGCTGCATCCTCCTCTTCCTCCTCCTACCTGTGCTGCATCCTCCTCTTCCTCCTCCTACCTGTGCTGCTTCCTCCTCTTCCTCCTACCTGTGCTGCATCCTCCTCTTCTTCCTCCTACCTGTGCTGCATCCTCCTCTTCCTCCTCCTACCTGTGCTGCTTCCTCCTCTTCCTCCTACCTGTGCTGCATCCTCCTCTTCCTCCTCCTACCTGTGCTGCATCCTCCTCCTCTTCCTCCTACCTGTGCTGCATCCTCCTCTTCCTCCTCCTACCTGTGCTGCATCCTCCTCTTCCTCCTACCTGTGCTGCATCCTCCTCTTCCTCCTCCTACCTGTGCTGCATCCTCCTCTTCCTCCTACCTGTGCTGCATCCTCCTCTTCCTCCTCCTACCTGTGCTGCATCCTCCTCTTCCTCCTACCTGTGCTGCATCCTCCTCTTCCTCCTCTTACCTGTGCTGCTTCCTCCTCTTCCTCCTACCTGTGCTGCATCCTCCTCTTCCTCCTCTTACCTGTGCTGCTTCCTCCTCTTCCTCCTACCTGTGCTGCATCCTCCTCTTCCTCCTCCTACCTGTGCTGCATCCTCCTCTTCCTCCTCCTACCTGTGCTGCATCCTCCTCTTCCTCCTACCTGTGCTGCATCCTCCTCTTCCTCCTCCTACCTGTGCTGCATCCTCCTCTTCCTCCTCCTACCTGTGCTGCTTCCTCCTCTTCCTCCTACCTGTGCTGCATCCTCCTCTTCCTCCTCCTACCTGTGCTGCATCCTCCTCTTCCTCCTCCTACCTGTGCTGCATCCTCCTCTTCCTCCTACCTGTGCTGCATCCTCCTCTTCCTCCTCCTACCTGTGCTGCATCCTCCTCTTCCTCCTACCTGTGCTGCATCCTCCTCTTCCTCCTCTTACCTGTGCTGCTTCCTCCTCTTCCTCCTACCTGTGCTGCATCCTCCTCTTCCTCCTCTTACCTGTGCTGCTTCCTCCTCTTCCTCCTACCTGTGCTGCATCCTCCTCTTCCTCCTACCTGTGCTGCATCCTCCTCTTCCTCCTCTTACCTGTGCTGCATCCTCCTCTTCCTCCTCCTATCTGTGCTGCATCCTCCTCTTCCTCCTACCTGTGCTGCATCCTCCTCTTCCTCCTCTTACCTGTGCTGCATCCTCCTCTTCCTCCTCCTATCTGTGCTGCATCCTCCTCTTCCTCCTCTTACCTGTGCTGCATCCTCCTCTTCCTCCTCCTACCTGTGCTGCATCCTCCTCTTCCTCCTCTTACCTGTGCTGCATCCTCCTCTTCCTCCTCCTACCTGTGCTGCATCCTCCTCTTCTTCCTCATACCTGTGCTGCATCCTCCTCTTCCTCCTCATACCTGTGCTGCATCCTCCTCTTCCTCATACCTGTGCTGCATCCTCCTCTTCCTCCTACCTGTGCTGCATCCTCCTCTTCCTCATACCTGTGCTGCATCCTCCTCTTCCTCCTACCTGTGCTGCATCCTCCTCTTCCTCATACCTGTGCTGCATCCTCCTCTTCCTCCTACCTGTGCTGCATCCTCCTCTTCCTCCTCCTACCTGTGCTGCATCCTCCTCTTCCTCCTCCTACCTGTGCTGCATCCTCCTCTTCCTCATACCTGTACTGCATCCTCCTCTTCCTCCTACCTGTGCTGCATCCTCCTCTTCCTCATACCTGTACTGCATCCTCCTCTTCCTCATACCTGTGCTGCATCCTCCTCTTCCTCCTCCTACCTGTGCTGCATCCTCCTCTTCCTCCTCCTACCTGTGCTGCATCCTCCTCTTCCTCTTACCTGTACTGCATCCTCCTCTTCCTCATACCTGTGCTGCATCCTCCTCTTCCTCCTACCTGTGCTGCATCCTCCTCTTCCTCCTACCTGTGCTGCATCCTCCTCTTCCTCCTCTTACCTGTGCTGCATCCTCCTCTTCCTCCTCCTACCTGTGCTGCATCCTCCTCTTCCTCCTACCTGTGCTGCATCCTCCTCTTCCTCCTACCTGTGCTGCATCCTCCTCTTCCTCCTCCTACCTGTGCTGCATCCTCCTCTTCCTCCTACCTGTGCTGCATCCTCCTCTTCCTCCTACCTGTGCTGCATCCTCCTCTTCCTCCTACCTGTGCTGCATCCTCCTCTTCCTCCTACCTGTGCTGCATCCTCCTCTTCCTCTTACCTGTACTTCATCCTCCTCTTCCTCCTACCTGTGCTGCATCCTCCTCTTCCTCTTACCTGTACTTCATCCTCCTCTTCCTCCTACCTGTGCTGCATCCTCCTCTTCTTCCTCCTACCTGTGCTGCATCCTCCTCTTCCTCCTACCTGTGTTGCATCCTCCTCTTCCTCCTACCTGTGCTGCATCCTCCTCTTCCTCCTCCTACCTGTGCTGCATCCTCCTCTTCCTCCTCCTACCTGTGCTGCATCCTCCTCTTCCTCCTACCTGTGCTGCATCCTCCTCTTCCTCCTCCTACCTGTGCTGCATCCTCCTCTTCCTCCTCCTACCTGTGCTGCATCCTCCTCTTCCTCCTACCTGTGCTGCATCCTCCTCTTCCTCCTACCTGTGCTGCATCCTCCTCTTCCTCCTCCTACCTGTGCTGCATCCTCCTCTTCCTCCTACCTGTGCTGCATCCTCCTCTTCCTCCTACCTGTGCTGCATCCTCCTCTTCCTCCTCCTACCTGTGCTGCATCCTCCTCTTCCTCCTCCTACCTGTGCTGCATCCTCCTCCTCCTCCTACCTGTGCTGCATCCTCCTCTTCCTCCTACCTGTGCTGCATCCTCCTCTTCCTCCTCATACCTGTGCTGCATCCTCCTCTTCCTCCTACCTGTGCTGCATCCTCCTCTTCTTCCTCCTACCTGTGCTGCATCCTCCTTCTTCCTCCTACCTGTGCTGCATCCTCCTCTTCCTCCTCCTACCTGTGCTGCATCCTCCTCTTCCTCCTCTACCTGTGCTGCATCCTCCTCTTCCTCCTACCTGTGCTGCATCCTCCTCTTCCTCCTCCTACCTGTGCTGCATCCTCCTCTTCCTCCTACCTGTGCTGCATCCTCCTCTTCCTCCTACCTGTGCTGCATCCTCCTCTTCCTCCTACCTGTGCTGCATCCTCCTCTTCCTCCTACCTGTGCTGCATCCTCCTCTTCCTCCTCCTACCTGTGCTGCATCCTCCTCTTCCTCCTCCTACCTGTGCTGCATCCTCCTCTTCCTCCTCCTACCTGTGCTGCATCCTCCTCTTCCTCCTACCTGTGCTGCATCCTCCTCTTCCTCCTACCTGTGCTGCATCCTCCTCTTCCTCCTACCTGTGCTGCATCCTCCTCTTCCTCCTACCTGTGCTGCATCCTCCTCTTCCTCCTCCTACCTGTGCTGCATCCTCCTCTTCCTCCTACCTGTGCTGCATCCTCCTCTTCCTCCTCCTACCTGTGCTGCATCCTCCTCTTCCTCCTACCTGTGCTGCATCCTCCTCTTCCTCCTCCTACCTGTGCTGCATCCTCCTCTTCCTCCTACCTGTGCTGCATCCTCCTCTTCCTCCTCCTACCTGTGCTGCATCCTCCTCTTCCTCCTACCTGTGCTGCATCCTCCTCTTCCTCCTCCTACCTGTGCTGCATCCTCCTCTTCCTCCTCCTACCTGTGCTGCATCCTCCTCTTCCTCCTACCTGTGCTGCATCCTCCTCTTCCTCCTCCTACCTGTGCTGCATCCTCCTCTTCCTCCTACCTGTGCTGCATCCTCCTCTTCCTCCTCCTACCTGTGCTGCATCCTCCTCTCCCCCCCCCCCCCCCCCCCTCCTCCTCTTCCTCCTACCTGTGCTGCATCCTCCTCTTCCTCCTACCTGTGCTGCATCCTCCTCTTCCTCCTCCTACCTGTGCTGCATCCTCCTCTTCCTCCTACCTGTGCTGCTCCTCCTCTTCCTCCTCCTACCTGTGCTGCATCCTCCTCTTCCTCCTCCTACCTGTGCTGCATCCTCCTCTCTCCTCCTACCTGTGCTGCATCCTCCTCTTCCTCCTCCTACCTGTGCTGCTTCCTCCTCTTCCTCCTACCTGTGCTGCATCCTCCTCTTCCTCCTACCTGTGCTGCTTCCTCCTCTTCCTCCTACCTGTGCTGCATCCTCCTCTTCCTCCTCCTACCTGTGCTGCATCCTCCTCTTCCTCCTACCTGTGCTGCATCCTCCTCTCCTCCTCCTCCTACCTGTGCTGCATCCTCCTCTTCCTCCTCCTACCTGTGCTGCATCCTCCTCTTCCTCCTACCTGTGCTGCATCCTCCTCTTCCTCCTCCTACCTGTGCTGCATCCTCCTTCCTCCTCCTACCTGTGCTGCATCCTCCTCTTCCTCCTCCTACCTGTGCTGCATCCTCCTCTTCCTCCTACCTGTGCTGCATCCTCCTCTTCCTCCTCCTACCTGTGCTGCATCCTCCTCCTCCTCCTACCTGTGCTGCATCCTCCTCTTCCTCCTCCTACCTGTGCTGCATCCTCCTCTTCCTCCTCCTACCTGTGCTGCATCCTCCTCTTCCTCCTCCTACCTGTGCTGCATCCTCCTCTTCCTCCTCCTACCTGTGCTGCTTCCCTCCTCTCTCCTCCTACCTGTGCTGCATCCTCCTCTTCCTCCTACCTGTGCTGCTTCCTCCTCTTCCTCCTACCTGTGCTGCATCCTCCTCTTCCTCCTCCTACCTGTGCTGCATCCTCCTCTTCCTCCTACCTGTGCTGCATCCTCCTCTTCCTCCTCCTACCTGTGCTGCATCCTCCTCTTCCTCCTACCTGTGCTGCATCCTCCTCTTCCTCCTCCTACCTGTGCTGCATCCTCCTCTTCCTCCTCCTACCTGTGCTGCATCCTCCTCTTCCTCCTACCTGTGCTGCATCCTCCTCTTCCTCCTCCTACCTGTGCTGCATCCTCCTCTTCCTCCTCCTACCTGTGCTGCATCCTCCTCTTCCTCCTCCTACCTGTGCTGCATCCTCCTCTTCCTCCTCCTACCTGTGCTGCATCCTCCTCTTCCTCCTCCTACCTGTGCTGCATCCTCCTCTTCCTCCTCCTACCTGTGCTGCATCCTCCTCTTCCTCCTCCTACCTGTGCTGCATCCTCCTCTTCCTCCTACCTGTGCTGCATCCTCCTCTTCCTCCTACCTGTGCTGCATCCTCCTCTTCCTCCTCCTACCTGTGCTGCATCCTCCTCTTCCTCCTCCTACCTGTGCTGCATCCTCCTCTTCCTCCTACCTGTGCTGCATCCTCCTCTTCCTCCTCCTACCTGTGCTGCATCCTCCTCTTCCTCCTACCTGTGCTGCATCCTCCTCCTCCTCCTCCTACCTGTGCTGCATCCTCCTCTCTTCCTCCTACCTGTGCTGCATCCTCCTCTTCTCCTCCTACCTGTGCTGCATCCTCCTCTTCCTCCCTACCTGTGCTGCATCCTCCTCTTCCTCCTCCTACCTGTGCTGCATCCTCCTCTTCTTCCTCCTACCTGTGCTGCATCCTCCTCTTCCTCCTACCTGTGCTGCATCCTCCTCTTCCTCCTACCTGGCTGCTCCTCCTCTTCCTCCTACCTGTGCTGCATCCTCCTCTTCCTCCTACCTGTGCTGCATCCTCCTCTCTCCTCCTACCTGTGCTGCATCCTCCTCTCTCCTCCTACCTGTGCTGCATCCTCCTCTTCCTCCTACCTGTGCTGCATCCTCCTCTTCCTCCTCCTACCTGTGCTGCATCCTCCTCTTCCTCCTACCTGTGCTGCATCCTCCTCTTTCCTCCTACCTGTGCTGCATCCTCCTCTTCCTCCTCCTACCTGTGCTGCATCCTCCTCTTCCTCCTCCTACCTGTGCTGCATCCTCCTCTTCCTCCTACCTGTGCTGCATCCTCCTCTTCCTCCTCCTACCTGTGCTGCATCCTCCTCTTCCTCCTACCTGTGCTGCATCCTCCTCTTCCTCCTCCTACCTGTGCTGCTTCCTCCTCTTCCTCCTCCTACCTGTGCTGCATCCTCCTCTTCCTCCTCCTACCTGTGCTGCATCCTCCTCTTCCTCCTCCTACCTGTGCTGCTTCCTCCTCTTCCTCCTACCTGTGCTGCTTCCTCCTCTTCCTCCTCCTACCTGTGCTGCATCCTCCTCTTCCTCCTCCTACCTGTGCTGCATCCTCCTCTTCCTCCTCCTACCTGTGCTGCATCCTCCTCTTCCTCCTCCTACCTGTGCTGCATCCTCCTCTTCCTCCTACCTGTGCTGCATCCTCCTCTTCCTCCTACCTGTGCTGCATCCTCCTCTTCCTCCTCCTACCTGTGCTGCATCCTCCTCTTCCTCCTCCTACCTGTGCTGCATCCTCCTCTTCCTCCTCCTACCTGTGCTGCATCCTCCTCTTCCTCCTCCTACCTGTGCTGCATCCTCCTCTTCCTCCTACCTGTGCTGCATCCTCCTCTTCCTCCTCCTACCTGTGCTGCATCCTCCTCTTCCTCCTACCTGTGCTGCATCCTCCTCTTCCTCCTCCTACCTGTGCTGCTTCCTCCTCTTCCTCCTACCTGTGCTGCATCCTCCTCTTCCTCCTCCTACCTGTGCTGCATCCTCCTCTTCCTCCTCCTACCTGTGCTGCTTCCTCCTCTTCCTCCTACCTGTGCTGCATCCTCCTCTTCCTCCTCCTACCTGTGCTGCATCCTCCTCTTCCTCCTCCTACCTGTGCTGCATCCTCCTCTTCCTCCTCCTACCTGTGCTGCATCCTCCTCTTCCTCCTCCTACCTGTGCTGCATCCTCCTCTTCCTCCTACCTGTGCTGCATCCTCCTCTTCCTCCTACCTGTGCTGCATCCTCCTCTTCCTCCTACCTGTGCTGCATCCTCCTCTTCCTCCTCCTACCTGTGCTGCATCCTCCTCTTCCTCCTCCTACCTGTGCTGCATCCTCCTCTTCCTCCTCCTACCTGTGCTGCATCCTCCTCTTCCTCCTCCTACCTGTGCTGCATCCTCCTCTTCCTCCTACCTGTGCTGCATCCTCCTCTTCCTCCTCCTACCTGTGCTGCATCCCTCCTCTTCCTCCTACCTGTGCTGCATCCTCCTCTTCCTCCTCCTACCTGTGCTGCATCCTCCTCTTCCTCCTACCTGTGCTGCATCCTCCTCTTCCTCCTCCTACCTGTGCTGCATCCTCCTCTTCCTCCTACCTGTGCTGCATCCTCCTCCCTTCCTCCTACCTGTGCTGCATCCTCCTCTTCCTCCTACCTGTGCTGCATCCTCCTCTTCCTCCTCCTACCTGTGCTGCATCCTCCTCTTCCTCCTCCTACCTGTGCTGCATCCCCCTCTTCCTCCTCCTACCTGTGCTGCATCCTCCTCTTCCTCCTACCTGTGCTGCATCCTCCTCTTCCTCCTCCTACCTGTGCTGCATCCTCCTCTCCTCCTCCTACCTGTGCTGCATCCTCCTCTTCCTCCTACCTGTGCTGCATCCTCCTCTTCCTCCTACCTGTGCTGCATCCTCCTCTTCCTCCTCCTACCTGTGCTGCATCCTCCTCCTCCTCCTACCTGTGCTGCATCCTCCTTCCTCCTCCTACCTGTGCTGCATCCTCCTCTTCCTCCTCCTACCTGTGCTGCATCCTCCTCTTCCTCCTACCTGTGCTGCATCCTCCTCTTCCTCCTCCTACCTGTGCTGCATCCTCCTCTTCCTCTTCCTACCTGTGCTGCATCCTCCTCTTCCTCCTACCTGTGCTGCATCCTCCTCTTCCTCCTACCTGTGCTGCATCCTCCTCTTCCTCCTCCTACCTGTGCTGCATCCTCCTCTTTCCCTTTCCCTCTCCTCTTCCTCCTACCTGTGCTGCATCCTCCTCTCTTCCTCCTACCTGTGCTGCATCCTCCTCTTCCTCCTCCTACCTGTGCTGCATCCTCCTCTTCCTCCTACCTGTGCTGCATCCTCCTCTTCCTCCTACCTGTGCTGCATCCTCCTCTTCCTCCTCCTACCTGTGCTGCATCCTCCTCTTCCTCCTCCTACCTGTGCTGCATCCTCCTCTTCCTCCTACCTGTGCTGCATCCTCCTCTTCCTCCTCCTACCTGTGCTGCATCCTCCTCTTCCTCCTCCTACCTGTGCTGCATCCTCCTCTTCC